>JAREIK010005660.1:0-29491 GCA_029783825.1 Sapria himalayana | reverse complement strand
CTTTGTATCTATATGTCTAACTATAGATATATATATCTCAATCTATCTATCTATTTTTTTATCTATCTGTCTATCTATCAATTTGTCTTTCAATCTATTCGTTATCTGTCTATCTATCTTTTTGTCTATCTATCAAACTCTCTATCTGTATTTGTAACTATTTGTATATCTATATATTTGTTCTATCTATCTGTCTATCTATCTATCTGTCTATCTTATATCAATCAATCAATCTCTATGTCTATCTATCTATCTGTATACTTGTCTATCTGTCATTCAATCAATCAATCAATCTGTCTATCTATCTTTTGTCTATCTATCTATATATTTATCTATCTATCTATCTATGTGTCTATTTTCTATCTGTGTCTATTTATCTATCTTGATATCTATCTATCTATCATTCTGTCAATCTATTTATCTATATATCTATCTATCTTTCTATTAGTCTATCTATATATCTACCTATATACCTATCTGCTTATATGTCTATTTGTCTATCTATAAATCTATCTATATAACTATATAACAATATTTGTATATGTTTATATGTGTATCTATCTAATTGTTTAACTATCTATCTATAAATCTATCTATCTATTTATCTATCTTTCTTTTTATTTATATGTCTATATATATATATATATCCATTTTTCTAACTATCCATCTAGCTATCAATCAATCAATTAATCAATATAATTATATAACTATCTATTTATCTATCTAATTATATATCTATTTATATATCTATATATCTATCTATCTATATATCTATATATAGATATATCTATTTATTTATCTACCTCTCCAGCTATCTCACTACCTATATATTATTATTTCTATCCATCTATTTATCTATTAATCTATCTATTTTTCTATCTATCTCTCCATCTCTCAATCTGTATATTTGTCTCTTTGTCTATATATATATATCTATCTATCTATCTATTTAAAAGCCTATCTGCCTAACTACCTATCTTTCTATATATATATATATATATATATATATATATATATATATATATATATATATATCTATCTATCTATCGAAATATCTATATATTTGTTTATCTATCTATTTGTCTATCTATCTATTATCTATCTGTTTATCTATCTTTTGCTTTTCTGTCTATCACTCTAACTATCTATCCATCTGTGTATTTGTATAACTATCTATCTATCTCTCTATTTGTCTAACTGTCTATCAGTCTATCTATTTATAATCTATATGTCAATCTTTTTATCTTTCTATTTGTCTATCTGTATATATATCTATATATCTATTTATTTATCTGTCTATCTAGTTTTGTGCAAATATGTTTATTTGTCTATCGGTCTATCTATCTCTCTGTATATTTGTCTATCTATCTTTCTATATATATTTCTATCTATCTATTTTTCTGTATCTATGTAGTATCTGGCTATATGGCTATTTGTCTATCTATTTATCTATCTATCTGTGTATGTATCAATTTTCTATCTACCTATTTGTTATCCATATATTTATCAATCTATGTTTCTTTCGATCTATCCAACTATCTATCTATCTATAAATCAATCAAAAAGTAAAAAAAATCAATCAATCAATCAATAAATCAATAAATAAATAAATAAATAAATAAATAAATCAATAAATCAATAAATCAATAAATCTATATATCAATCAATCAATCAATCAATCAATCGCTCAATGAATCTAAATATCTATCTATATATATATATCTATATATATATATATATATATATATATATATCAATATATCTATCAAACGATATATCTGCATATATGGCTATCTGTATATCTATCTATCAATCTATCAATTTATCTATCTTTCTATCTATCTATCTATATATCTATAAATCTACCAATCTGTGAATCTGCCTTTTTGCCAATATAGCTATCTGTCTATCTATCTATGTGTCTTTCTATCTATCTATAAATTTATCTATATGTCAATCTAACAATCTAGGTATATGACTATATGTGTATTATCTACCTGTCTATTTATCTATATATCTATTTATTATTTATCTGTCTATCTTTCTATCTTCTATATGTCTAACTATATATATATATATCTATCTATCTATCTAACTATACATCCATTTATCCATCAATCAATCATTCAATCAATAACTAAATAAATAAATCAATCAATTTATCTATCTATCTATTTATCTATTTATCTTTCTTAATATCTTTCTATCTATATATCTATATATCTATCTATCTAACTATCTATCTATTTATCTATTTTACCTATATAGTTATCTGGTTATCTATGTATCTATATTATATCAATATATCTATCTATCAATCTGTCTAATTATCTATCAATCTATCTATCTATCTCTCTGTCTATCTGACTATCTGTCTATCTATCTATCTATCTATATGTGATTATCTCTTTTTATCTATTTATCTATCTGTCTATCTGTCTATCTATCTATCTATTTAATTGCTTATCTGCCATCTATCTTTTGGACTATATATATATATATATATATATATATATATATATATATATATATATATCTATTTGTCTATCTATCTGTCTATCTATCGATATATCTATTTATCTATCTAATTATCTATATGCCTATTCTAGCTATCTAGCTAACTATCTATCTATTAGTCTACCTATCTATCTATCTATATATTTGTCTATATGTTTATTTGTCAATCTATCTATTTATATGTCAATCTATCTTATAATAATTTTTTCTATCTTTCTTTTTGTCTCTCTGTTTATCTATCTATCTTTTTATCTATCAATCTATCCATATTTCTTTCAATATATCTACTTATACGTCTAACTGTCAGTCTATCTTTCTGTCTATTAATCTGTATATTTAATTATCAATCTATCTATGTATCTATCTATTTATCTGTCTATCTATCTATATGTCTTTCTATCTATCTGTCTATAATATATATGTCTATTTATCTTTCTATCTTTCTATCTGTGTATCTATCTATATATCAATCTATCAATTTGTCTATCCATTTATCTATCTGTCAATTATCTATCTATCTATCTATCTATAGATCTATCTTTTTGTCTATGTGTCTATCTGTCTAACTGTCTATCTATCTATCTATTTATCTCTCTATATGTCTATCTATTTATTTGTTTATATGTCTATTCGAGTATTTATCTGTCAATATATCTATTTGCATATCTATATATCTATCTATTTATTTGTCTATTTGTCTAATTGCCTATCTACCTATCTACCTAACTACCTAAATGTCTATCTATCTGTCTATCTATCTATCCATAAATCGGTCTAAATATCTATCGATCTATCATATATATATATATGTCTATATTTTTGTGTGTGTGTGTATATATATATATATATCTGTTAATCTATCTATCTATCTTTCTATCTAAATGTCTAACTATATATATATATATATATATATATATCTATCTATTTATCTATCTTTTTTTCTAATAATCTATCTGGCTATCTAGATATCTATCTATCTATTTATCTATCAATCTATCTATCTGCCTATCTATCTTTCTGTTATCTGTCTATATATCTATCTTTCTTTCTTTGTATCTATCTATTAATCTATCAATCTGTCTATCTGTCAATTTGTCTATCTAACTATTTGTATATCTGTGTATCTATCAATCAATCTATTTGTCTATCTTCTATCTGTCAATCAATCAATCTGTCTGTTTATCTTTTTATTTGTCTTTCTATCTATATATCTATCTATTTGTCTATATGTCTTTCTGTATATCTATTTATCTATTTGTCTATGTGTAAATTTGGATATTTGTCTATTTGTATATATCACTATATATCTAATTATCTATCTATATATCTATTTATCTATCTATCTATCTATTGATCTATCTATCTATCTATTGATCTATCTATCTATCTATCTATCTATATATCTATCCATTGATCTATCTACCTATTTGGCATTCTGGCTATCTATTATCTATCTGATCAATCTGTCAATCTTTCTATCTGTATATATGTATATCATTCTATCTATCTAGCTATATATCTATCTATTTGCCAATCTGCCAAGCTAACTTTCTATCTGTCTTTCTATATGTATTTTATCTTTCTATATACAAATCCTTCTATATGTCTATATAACTATGTATATGTATATATGTTTATCTATGTAACTGTCTATCTATCTATCTATCTATCTATCTATTATCTTTCTATTTATCTGTCTATCTTTCAATCTATTTATATGTCTAATTATATATGGATATATATATATATATATATATATATATTTATCTAACTATACATCTATCTATTTATCAATCAATCATTCAATCTATAAATCAATCAATAAAACTATTTATCTATCTATATATCTACCTATCTATCTTTATATATATATATATATATATATCTATTTATCTATCACCTATCTAGATATCTGGCTTTTTATCTATCAATATATCTATCAATCTGTCTATCTGTTAATATATCAATCAGTCTATCTGTCTATCTATCTATCTATGTGTCTATCTCTTTATCTTTCTATCTATTAATTTAATTACATATATAGCTAACTATCTATATGTGTGTGTGTGTGTGTATCTGTCTATCTATCTATCTATTTAGATATTTATTTGGCTATCTATGTATCTATCTGCATATATGGTTATCAAGCTATCTGTCTATCTATCTATTAGTCTATTTTTGAATATTTATGAGTCTATCTGTCAATCAGTCTATACACTATTCTGCCTTTCTACTTATATATATGTCTGCCTGTCTATCAGTTTATCTATCTATTTGTCTATCATTCTATTTTTCTTTCTATCTATATGTATATCTAGCTATCTATATATCTATCTATTTGTCTTTTTTGTCTATTTGTATTTTTGTCTATTTGTCTAACTATCTATCTATCAGTCTGTCTCTCTATCTGTCTATCTATTTATCTGTCTATCTATGTATTTGTCTAACTGCCTATTTGTCTATATGTCTATCTGTCTATCTAACTATCTGTCAATCTGTCAATCTGACTATTTGTATATATATATATATATAATCTATATGTCTATCTTTATATCTTTATATGTGCCTATCTATCTATCTATATATATATATATTTATCTATTTATTTATCTAACTATTTATCTGCCAATATATCTATCTGTCTATCTATCTCTTTATCTATTTATTTATCTATCTATTTATCTGTATATCAATCTTTCTGTCTATTTGTTTATATGTCTATTTTTGTGTCTTTCTATCCATCTATCTATCTATTTGTCTCACTATCTATCTATTTATCTATCTATCTATCTATCTAACTGTCTATCTACCTATCTACATATTTATATATCTGTCAATCTATCTATCTCTAAATTTGTCTATATGTCTATCTATCAATCTATATATATATATATATATATGTGTGTGTGTGTGTGTGTGTGTGTGTGTGTATGTATAAATGTCTATCTGTCTTAAGGTTTATCTATTATATATATATATATATATATATATATATATATATATATATATATATATATATATCAGTTTATCTATCTATCTTTTTTCTGTCTTTTGTCTAAATATAAATATATATTATCTCTATATATATATATATATATTTTTCTATCTATCTATCTGGCTATCTGTGTATCTATCAATCTATCCATCTATCTATTTGTTATCTATCAATATTTCTATCTCTTAATTTTCCAATCTAACTATCTGTACATCTTCTATCTGTGTATCTATATATCTGAGTGTCTTTCTATTTGTCTAGTAGTCTATCTATCTATATATTTATCTTTCTATCTATTTGTCTATTTGTCTATCAATTTATCTATCTATCTATGTGTCTAAATATCTATTTATATATATGTCAATCTATCTATCTTATATCTTTCTATCTTTCTATCTATCTATATGTCGAATTTTAAATCAGTATATCTATTTATATGTCTTCTAACTATCTATCAATCTTTCTTTCAAAATATCTAACTATCTAACTATCCTTATATCTGTCTATGTGTCTATCTATCTATATATTTATTTATCTATCTATCTATATATATATATATATGTCTATATGTCTATCTGTCTAGCTTTCATATAATTCTATCTGTCTATTTGTCTATATGTGTATCTGTCTAACTTTCTATCTATCTGTCTTTCTTTCTTATTGTCTATCTATCTGTCTGTCTTTCTTTTTGTCTATCTATCTGTCTATCTATCTATCTATCTATCTGTCCGTCTATCTATCTATTTGTATATTTGACGATCGATCTAACTCTATATATATATATATATATATATATATCTATATCTGTTTATCTATCTATCTTTCTATCTTTCTCTCTATTTGTTTATTTGTCTACTTATTTATTTATCTAACTAATTATCTATCTATTTGTCTATCTGACTATCTATATATATGAGTATCTGAATATCTATCTATCTTTGTATCTATTTATCTATTATCTATCTTACTTTATGCCTATCTGTTGATCTATCTATCTATTTTTCTAACTATATATCTAACCATCTGACCAACTGTCTATTTCTCTATCTGTATATCTATCTATCTGTTTATTTGTCTATATATCTATCTTTCTATCTTTTATATTTTAATATATCTATCTAGTCTATCTATCTGTCTATATGTCTAAATTTCTTCTTATCTATCTGTCTATATATCTAGCTATCTATATGTATATCTAACAATTTTTTTATCTATCTATCTATCTAAAAGTCTATCTTTCTATTTATCTATCTCCTTATTTATATATCTATTTATATGAATATATATCTATCTGTCAATCTCTCTATCTGTCTGTCTGTGTATTTATCTATCTATGTTTTTATGTGCCTATCTATTTATCTATCTATCTGTCTAGATGTCTATCTATCTATCTGTATAGCCATCTATCACTCTATCTATTTATCTATTTGTCTAACTGTATATTTATCTATCTATCTATTTGTCTATCTTTCTATCTATCTGTCTATCTCTCTATCTCTCTATCTATTTATCTATCTATCTGTTTATCAGTCTACCGACCTACCTATCTATCTTTCTTTCTATTTGTCTATCTGACTATTTGTCTATCTTACTATTTAACTATCAATCAATCAATCAATCTGTCTGTCTATCTCTTTCTCTATCATTCTTTATGTCTATCTGTTGATCTATCTATCTATTTGTCTATCTGTCTATCTGACATTCTGACTAACTATCAAATCTGTCTATATGTCAATCTATCTATCTGTATATCTATCTTTCTATCTATCTGTCTATATATATTTTTGTTTTTCTTTTTATCTATCTAACTATCTATCTTTATATCTATCTATTTGTCTAACTATCTATATGTCTATCTATTTATTTATATATCTGTCTATATATCTAGCTTTTTATGTTTTTGTCTCTATATCTATCTATCTGACTAAACTCGATATGTTTATCTATCTATCTGTCAATCTATCTATCTGTCAATCTATCTATCTTTTATCAATCTATCTTTTAATCGATCTATCTGTCTTTATATCTGCCTATCTATCTATTTATCTATCTATCAGTATGTCTGTCTATCTCTCTATTTCTCTATATGTCTATCTATCTTACTATCTATCTAATTATATATCTTTCTATCTTGCTATCTGTCTATTAGTCTATTTATCTATATGTATACATATTTATTTGTCTATATATATATATATATATATATATATATCTATCTATCTATCTATTAATAAATCTAGCTATATGTGTATATGTTTATATATCTATCTATGTGTGTATATATATATATCTTTATCTATCTTTCTGTCTATCTTTCTATTTGTCTATCTATCTATCTATCTATCTATCTGACTATATATATATATATATATCTATCTATCTATCTGTATATCTATCTATTTATCTATCGGTCTATCCGTCTTATGATATATCTATCTATCTATCTTTCTATCTATATATTTGTCTATCTATGTATCTATATGTTTGTCTATATATCTATTTGTCAATCTGTCTATCTGCCTATTTATTTATAAGTCTATATGTCTATTTGTTTATCTATTTATATTACTATCTAGTTATTTGTCTATCTATCTATTTGTCTGTCTTTATGTCATATCTATCTATCTATCTATTTATCTGTCTGTCTGTCTATATGTCTATCTTTCTATCTATCTATATGTCTATCTATCTATCTTTTTATCTTTCTATCTATCTTCTATCTATCTATATGTATATTTGTCTACCTGTCTAACTTTCTATCTATCTATCTGTCAATCAATCAATCAATCTGTCTATTTGTCAACCTATCTATATGTCTACCTATATATTTTTCTATCAGTCTATCAATTTATCTATATGTCTATATATCAATAAGTCTATCAGGTCTATTTGTATATTAAGTCTATCTATTTATGTGTCTCTATATCTATCCATTATCTATTTGTCTATATGTCTATCAGTCTATCTAACTATCTGTCTATCTTCTTATCTTCCTATCTACATATATGCCTATCTATCTATCTATCTATCTATCTTTCTGTCTATCTTTCTAACTTTCTATATATCTATCAGTCTATTTTTCTATCTCTCGATCTATTTTCATTCTTCCTATTAATCTATCAATCTATCTATTTGGCTATCTATATATCTATTTGTCTATCTATTTGTATTACTATCTATCAGCCTATCTATATATCTATCAATCTACCAATATGCCTAAATGTAGACCAGCCTTTCTGTCTATCTGTCTATTTATCTGTCTACTATCTATATGCCTTTTATTCTATCTGATATCTATCTATTTATTTGTCAATCTATCTGTATATATATATATATATGTATTACTATCTATATATCTATATGCCTATTTGTCTATCTGTCTATTTATTAATATGTATATCTTCTATCTATCTATCTATCTGTATGTCTATCTATCTTCTATCCATCTATTTGTATGTCTATCTGTTTATCAGCCTATCTATCTATCTATCTATCTGTATGTCTATCTACCTATCTATCTGTATGTCTATCTACCTATCTACCTATATTCCTATTTATCTATCTATCTAACTATCTATCTATCTATCTATCCGTCGATCTATAAATCTATCTATATGTCTATCTATCTATCTATTTATGTATATGTCTATATATCTATCTTTATAACAATTTAAATATCTATCTATATATCTATATATCTATATATCTATATATCTATATATATGTTTTTCTATCTATCTTTCTGTCTAACTATCAATAAATAAATAAATAAATAAATAAATAAATATATATATATATATATTATCTATCTATCTAACCATATATGTATTTATCAATCAATCATTCAATCAATAAATCAATCAATCAATCAATCTATCTATTTACTTATATATTTATCTATCTTTAAAGATACACACACACACACTATATATATATATATATATATATATCACTATTTGGCTATCTATCTATGTATATATCAATAAATCAATATATCTGTCCATCTGTCAGATTTCTATATGTTTGTCTATTTATCAATCTATCTATCTATCTATCTATCTTTCTCTCTATTATTCAATCTCTCTATCTATCTGTATGACTTTCTATTTATCTATCCATCTATCTACATGTCTATCTGCCTATCCATCTATCTTTCTATCTATCAATCTATTTTTCTATCTATCTGTTCATCTAGCTAGTGGTTAACTGTCAATCTATTTATTTGTTTATCCTTCAATTTATTTATTTGTCTATTAATCTATCTAACTGACAATTTAACTATCTGTCTATTTATCTATTTATCTATATTGCTATTTATCTATTTGTCTATCTATATATCTATCTTTTTGACTATCTATCTATCTATTAATCAGTCTATCTATATATCAATCTATCTATTTGTCAATATGTCTATTTGTCTATTTGTCAATCTATCTATTTATCTGTCTATCTGTCTATATGTTAATCTGTATATCTATCTATCTAGCTTTTTGTCTATCTGTCAATTTGTCTTTTGTCTATATGTCAATCAATGTGTCTGTCTATTTATTTATCTATCTATCAGTATATGTATCTATTTGTCTATTTGTATATATGTTTATCTATCTATCTTTTTATCTGTCTGTATGTCTATCTATTTATTTATCTATCTATATATCTATCTATCTATCTGTCTATTTATTTATCTATTTGACTATCTATCTATCTATCTGTCTATCTATCTGTCTATCTATCTATCTATCTTACTATCTGATTGTCTATCTATTTATCTGTATTCCCGTATACTTGTTTATCTATCTATCTGTCTATTAGTATATCTATCAATATGTATATCTTTCTATATATCTATATATCTATCTATCTATCTATTTTCCTATCTACATATCTATCTATTTGTCTATTTGTCTATCTATCTACCTATCTATCTATCCTTCTTTCTTTCTATCTATCTATTTGTCTATCTATCTATCTATCTATTTATCTATTTGTTTATTTATCTATCTGACTATCTATCTTTCTTTTTATTTATCTGTCTATATATCTATCTTCCTATCTATCAATCTATTTATATATCTATCTATTTATCTATGTATTTTGCTATCGATCTATCTATTTTTCTATATATCTGTCTATCTGACTCTATAACTATCTGTCTATTTGTCTATCCATCTATTTATCTATTTATCTATCTTTTTGTTGATCTGTATATTTGTCTACATGTTTATCTATATCTATGTCTTTCTGTTTATCTGTCTATCTGTTCATCTGTCTATATGTCTATCTATCTATCTGTCTATCTATGAATCTATCTATCTATATCAATCTATATGTTTGTTTGTTTGTGTATCAATATATCTTTTTATCTTCGTAACTGCATATCTGCTTATCTATCTAGCTATCTATTTGTCTCTCTGTCTATCTATCTATGTGTCTATATAACTATCTATATATCTTTATATCCATAGACTTATCTATCTGTCTATTTATCTATTTATTTATCTATCCTTCTATTAATCTATCTATCCACATTTCTATCTGTCTCTCCATAAATTAGTTTATATATCTATCTATCTATGTATATGTCTATATATCTATCTGTATAACTATATATTTATCTATCTATGTGTGTATCTTTCTTTCTTTTTATTTGTCTATTTTTCAAACTATCTATCTATATATCATTCTATATATAGATTTATCTTTAAGTTTATCCGTCTATTAGTCTATTTGTCTATCAGTCTATCAATTTATACTTCTCTATATCTATCTGTCTATCTATTTATATGGCTATATATCTATCAATCTATAAGTCTATTTGTCTATCTATCTATCTATCTATCTATTTGTCTGTCTATCAGTTCATTGTATCTCTATAAATTTGTCTATATGTCTCTCTATCTATCTATCTATCTATCTATATAACAGTCTATCTATCTATCTATCTATATATATATATATGAATAAATTATGATCAAACTATCTACCTATCTATTTGTCTAACTATCTATATATCTTTCTATCAATCAATCATTCTATCTATATATCTATCTAGTTATCTATTTATCTATCTATCTATCTGTCTATTTGTCTATCTATCTATCTGTCTATCTGTCTAATTGTCTATCTGTCTAATTGTCTATCTGTCTATTTATCAATCTGTCTGTCTATCTATCTATCTATCTTTATATTTTTTATATGACTATCTATCTATCTATCTATTTATTTGTCATTCTATCTATCTATTTAACTCTTTATCTGTCTATCTATCAAACTATTTATCTGTCTATCTATCTATATGTCTATATGTCTATTTGTCTATCTATTTGCATTTTTGCCTATTAGTATATATGTCTATCTATCTACCTATCTATCTGTCTATCTATTTATCTCTTTATATGTATATCTATCTATTTGTCTATCTACCTATCTGTTTGTATGTCTGTTTGTCTCTCTATCTGTCTATCTATCTATCTTTTTGTCTAGCTATCTATCTATGTATCTGTCTCTCTATCTATATATCTATCTTTCTATCTTTTTATCTATCTACTTTTCTATTTGTCTATGTATCTATCTGCTTATCTACCTATCTATTTATAATTCTTTATGTCTATCTATCTTTCTATATATCTATATGGCTCTCTGACTATCTGTTATCTGCTATCTGCCTATCTATATATCTATCTTTCTATTAATCAATCTTTTTGTCTATTTATCTAATTGGTTATCTATCTACCTGTCTACTTGTCTATCTGTCTACCTATATATCAATCTGTCTATATATATATGTCTATATGTCTATCTATATATCTATATATATCTCCTTATCTATCTATCTATGTATTTGTCTATCGATCTTCTATTTATATGTCTATTGGACTATTTGTCTACCTGTCTATCTATCTATTTATATATCGATCTATCTATCTGTTTATCTATCTATCTATCTATCTATATATCTATTAGTCTATCTATCTATCTGTTTATCTCTTTATCCATCTATCTATCTATCTATTGTATATCTATCTATCTATATGTCTTTCTATCTATATGTTTATCTGTCTTTATATTTCTATCTGTCTATTTGTAAATCTATCTATCTCCCTATCTCTATATTTTTCTATCTACCTATCTTTCTATCTATCTATTTTTTTTCTATTTTCTATATGTCTATCTATCTATTTATCTATCTGTATCTCTCTCTCTCTCTCTTGATCTAACTATTGGTCTTCTTATAAATCTATCAATTTATCTATTTGTCTAGCTATCTATTTGTCTATTTGTCTATCTGTCTATATGTTTATCCATCTATTTATCTATTTAACTATCTATTTGTTGATTTTTCTATTTGCCTATCTGTCTATCTGTCTATCTGTCTATTGTCTATCTATTTATACTATATGTCTATCTATATATCTATCTATTTATTTAACTGTCTATCTATCTATCTATCTATCTATTTATCTATCTATCTATCTATTTATCTGTCAATCTATCTTTTTGTCTATCTATCTATCTATTTGTCTATTTGTTTGTTTATCATATTTATTTATCTATATATCTATCTATTTGTCTATTTTCTTTGCTATCTGACTATGTATTGTTAGTAATAGTGCTTTAGGTCTATCATATGAATATAGTTATTTGATTATTTGTGAGAATTAATTATTATGATGATTTGCATGTTTATTATATATAATATCCTTGAATAATTTTATTAATTTTTCTAAATGTATCTAATCATTTATTTTTATGGGAAGAAAAATAAATTAAGATTAGTATAAAGTTTTATTTATATTCATGGTATAAATATGTGTGTGAGATACAAATCAAATTTATCACTATTTGATGAGAATAAATATTGGATAGACTCATCTTGAGATTAAATCATGGATCAAAGTCTTAAGTTAATCTCAAATAGTTATATTTTTAAATCCTTTGACCTGTGATTACTATAATTCTAAACATATGGAATATTATGTTTTGATATAATCTAACATTGTCTTTAATCTTATGACTATAAATATTATACTTGAATATAATAAGAATTATAAAGTGTGATAAGAGTGATATAGATGGAATTTATCCCTCTTATTAAAAGAGGGATATCTCTAGGTTCCCTCGATATTTGCGACTAAGAAATGCATGGTCGTGCTCAAATGAATTGATGGTGATCAATATCATTTATTTAGTCAGTCAAATTAGGTTTCGAGTAATAAAAGATAGAATGATATAAGGGTGACTTTTTCCAAGCCTTATATTCTAGCAAGATATCATCAGGCAAAAGAGTATGTCATTAGCAATATTAAGGTTGTCTCAGATCATGACCTTTTCATTTAACTTCGGTTGTCGTAATGTCTTGCTCGAGCCACTTATGACTTGTAGGATAAAAATGTAATTTGAGCCTACTACCAATGTTAATTGAACATATAGAGTCGCACATTAAGAACAAATAATAATGGATGTGATTTTTCACTCTTTGTAGTAATTTAAAATGATGAGATTTTATTAAATTACAAATAACAATTTGTCATTATGTAAATTTGAAATTAATTTTAAGAAAGTTTAAATTCGTGATTTAATTTAATAATTAATTTGTTACAATCAACTTGAGTTTTAATGAATAAATTAATTTAAAGGGGGATTTTAAAAATTTGAATTAAAGTTTATATTATTTAAAAGTGTTTTAAATATATAATAATATTAAATTTATTTATGACTAAAACCCTAGAAGACTTGTATATATATGTGTGAGACATATTTGATACAAGTAGTCATCTTTTATAAAACAGAAATAAACTCTTTCATTTTGAGAAGAATAATCTGAACTAGCATTCAATAAGATCATTCATTATTTGTTCGTGTGTGGATACTTGTGGAGGATGATCATTTTTCAGAAAGGCAGCACCTTTGAAGATCCGAATAAACTAGGACGCACACTTTGAAGGCATGATGAATCGATCTACAAGAGGTAAGTTTCATTTACCCTTCCTTCATGTTTTTATGAAACACATGTGATCCTTGGTGGGTTAAGGGATAAAAAAATTATAAATTCTACTCTGTTTATGTTCAAATTAGAGAGGATATTCTGCCCGATAAACCCTAACAGTGGTATTATAGGAACATGTGTTTCCATAAAAAGTGATAATGCCATATTTGATCATATGTATGTTATGCTTATGATTTTGGCATGATTTGTATTTTTGAATATATGTGATATTATGGTTTTTGTTAAACGACGTAGTTAATTGGTTTTGTTAAGGTATTAATTGTTTGAATCCGAAACCTAATAGAATTTGTATGATTGAGAATCTGAATGGGATATTGCCATTAAAGTGTTTAATAGTATGATATATGATTCTAGCTTTTTCTTGATCAGATTAATACATGGACTAAATTCATATATCAAATTTGATATATCAGAGATTGTTAATGGTGTTGCCAAAATAAGCCCTATGTGTAATGAGATTACATTATATGTTGTTTTAATGTGATTTTGATTGTTTTTGGCTTATTCAAAATTTATTAATAAGATCAAAAAAAATTTATTGATAATATAAATAAAAATTTATTGATAAGATCAATGAAAATTTATTAATAAGATCAATAAAATTTTTTTGATGAGATCAATATAAATTTATTGTTGAGATCAATGAAAATTATTGATGAGATCAATGAAAATTTATCGATAAGGTCAATGGAAATTTTATTTTTTTATTCTGGGTTGCTGCCCCTGACCCCGTGAGGGTGGCCCCCCTTGATCCTATTCACTAACTAGCTAGTAGAACCACCATAATAGCTCGGCATAACACCTTATAAATTTAATTGTTTTTAAATACACGGCTATTATAATTTATTTCTTTTAATACAAATTATTTTTCTAAATGATAACATTATATATTTTGCATGTTATGTTGCTTCACAGTGTACATAGTATGGCCTTTTTAACCAATGTGTTTGGTAGATTATTATTATTTTTTTTAAGGGTTATAATTATTAAATACAGCTTGCATGTCATTTTTATTTTATTGAATTTTTTTAATTATTGTAATAAAAACAGAGAGACAATGTAAGCCATTTGAAGTCCTACAATTCAACATGATGATAGAGGAGCTAGGTGTCTATTCGCAAGTTGGTGGTCAAATCAACTTCATGGAGCTGCTTATTACTACATAGGAATGACTATTGATCTTCATATTGGCTTATGGTGATCAATCTAGATTAAGGCCATACTGTGACTTGTTTATTATATACATGTATGAGATACTATGTATGATATTATATGATTAGGTGATACTAGATATATGATGAGATCTATTAATTGAAAATTAAAATCAATCAAGATCCCTCACATAAAATTTAAAGTTAACATGTCATCCATATTTAAACACTTGTCAAACTTTTTATCACCTTATTGTGGGTTCTACCAAAGTAGAAGTACATTAGGTGACATTATTAAGACAATATGATTAATGGTGCTACCCTTATGTTTAAAAATGGTGTAATTTTATTAGGTTATCAAAATGGTTTTGGTACTAATAGCATTAGATCAGATTCAAGCATGTCGGGACATATGATGTCAAAATCCCATTAATATCTAAGAATTGCATGAGATGTAACTGGTAAGAGTTACCTACCTAAATAACTTAATTTTTAGTATCATGACAAAGTTGATTTTAAGTTGAGTAAAATATGGACCTTAGCACACTATATTGATATGATTATTCTTGAGGGTTATTAATTTAGTGAGAATTTTTTATAATCAAAATACTTATCGAACTTTGAATTCATTGTAGATGGCCAACAACAACAACAATTTTACTATGTCACTATAATCAATCCTTGAGAAGGATAAACTTACAGGGACTAACTTTCTTGACTGGTTTTGAAATTTGAGAATTTTTATAATACAAAAAAGGAAGCTTTATGTCTTAAATGAAGCTCTACATGAAGAACCAGGTGATAATGCTACTAGAGATTATAAGAATCTTATAAGAAGCATAATAATGACTCTATTGATGTTACATACTTGATGCTAGTGACCATGAGTTCTGAACTCTAAAAGAATATGAAAAATATAGAAGCTTATAATATGAACTTCAATATTATAAAAAATGTTCCAGCAACAAGCAAGGTAAAAAATGTAAGAGAGTACCAAGGCAATGCATTCTTGCAAGTTGGTTGAAGGTGCTTCAGTTAGTGCTCATGTTCTAAAAATAAAAGGCTATATTGAGCACCTTGTAGGCTTGAATGTTGAGAGAGAAATATAGACATGTATTTCTATATGTCTATCTGTCGAACTATATATACATCTAACTATATGTTTATGTGTCTATATTTCTATCTATTTATCTGTCTAACTATATATATATATATATATATATATATATATCTATCTTTCTTTCTTTATTTCTCTCTATCTAATTATCTAATTATCTATCTACCTATCTAAATTTCTGGCATTTTGTCTATCTATCTATAAGTCTATCAATCTATGTGTCTATATGTCTATTTATCTATCTGTCTATCTGTATACCAGTCAATCTGTCTATGTGCCTATTAGTCTATCAATATATTTGTATATCTATCTATCTGTATATCTTTCTATCTTTCATTATACCTATTTGTTTATCTATCTATCTATATATATATATATATCCATCTATCTATCTGTCTATCTTTTATCTATCTATCAATAGATCTATATATCTGTATATCTTTCTATCTCTATATTTGTCAATATGTATATTTGTTTATCTGTTTATCTGTATATCTTTCTATCTGTCTATATCTAATGGTCTATCTATATATCTATCTATTTTTCTATTTTATGTCAATCTGTCTAGTTGTCAATCTATCTATTTGTTTCTATATCTATCTATCTATCTATCTATTTGTCTATCTGTATGTCTATCAGTCTATCTGTCTATGTGTCTATCAATCTATCAGTCTATAAGTCTATCACTATATCTGTCTATTTGTCTAGCTCTCTATTTGTTTATCTATATGTCTGTCTATTTGTCTATCTATCTTTCTATATGTCTATCTTTATATCTATCTATCTGTATATCTTTATATCTATCTATCTGTCTATCTATCTATATATCTTTCTACCTATCTATCAATCTATCTATTTATCTATCTATCTAAATGTGTATATGTCTATATGTCTATCTATATATGTGTCAATCAATCAATATATCTATGTATCTATATATGTATCTATCTATCAATGTATCTATTTTTCTATTTGTATATTTGTCTGACTATCTATCTATATATTTATCAATCTATATGTCTATCTATCTATTTGTCTATATGTCTATTTATCTATCTATCTATATGTTTTTTTATCTATCTATCTATTTATAGATCTGTTGATCTGTCTATCTATCTATCACTCTATCTATCTTTCTATATGTCAATCAATCAATATATGTATCCGTCTGTCTGTCAATCTGTCTATCTGTCAATCTGTCTATCTGTCTATTTGTCTATCTATCTATCTGTCAATCTGTCTAATTTTAGCCTATCTATCTATCTGTCTATCTATTTATCTATCTATCTGTCTATCTATTTATTTATCTATTTGTCTATGCATAAATCTATTTATAAATCTATCTATATGTCTATCTATCTATCTATCTATGTAAATGTCTATATGTTTGTCTGTCTAATTGTCTATCTATCTATTTATTTTCTCTCTATCTATCTATCTATATAACTATCTATCTATATATCTATCTATATATCAATTTATCCATCTACTAATATATAATTCAATCATTCAATAAATAAATAAATCTATCTATATATATCTATCGTTCTATCTATCTGTCTATTTATTTATCGATCTTTCTATTTGACTATTTGTCTATCTTTCTTTCTTTCTTTATGTCTATCTGTATATCTCTTGATCTATGTATCAGTCATCCTATAAATTTGTCAATATATTAATCTAACTATTTCTCTATCTATCTAACTATCTATCTGACTATTTGTCTATCTATTTGTCTATCTTTCATTCAACCTATCTGCATATCTGCATATCTACCTATATGTCTATATTCCTATCTTCTTATATGTATATCTGTATATCTATTTATCTATCTATCTATCTATTTATTTGTCTATATGTCTATCTATATAAATGTTTATCTGTATATCTATCTATCTATCTATTTGTCTTTCCATCTATTTATCTCTCTTTTTATATATGTGTCTATCTGTCTATCGATATTTTTGTTTATCTATATATCTATCTATTTGTCTATTTGTATATCTATCTATATGTCTATCTGTATATCTATCTATCTATCAAACTATCAATTTGTCTATTTGTTTTACTATATATCCACCTGTCTATGTATATATCTATCTATCTGCCTATCTTCCAATCTATCTATTTGTCGATCTATCAAACTATATATATATATATATATATATATATATCTCTCTCTCTCTCTTTCTATCCTTTTTTTCTATCTATCTATGTATCTTTCTGCCTATTGGCTATCTGGCTATCTGTCTATCTTTCTATGTAGCTATCAATCTATCTATCAGTCTATTTTTCTATTTGTCAATCTGTCTATTTGTCTATCTTTCTATTTGTCTATCTGTCTATTTATCTATCTATATATTTGTCAATTTGTTTATTTGTATATCTTTCTATCTATCTGTATGTCTATATGTCTATATGTCTATATGTCTATTTGTCTATCTATCTATCTATTTATCTATCATCTATTTGTCTAGATGCTTGTTAGCCTACATATATGTCTGTCTATCTATTTATCTATTTATCTATCTTTCTCTCTTTCTATAAATCTATTTATAAATCTATCTATATGTATATCTATCTATTTAAATGCCTATATGTCTATCTATCTAACTATCTATCTATATATCTATCTATCTATCTTTTTAGCTCGCTATCTATATATCAATCTATCTATATATCTGTCTAACTATCTATCTATCTATGTGTGTGTGTGTGTGTGTCTATCTATCTATCTATTTATCTATATATCTATCTATCCTTCTACATATCTATCATTCAATCATTCAAAAAATAAATAAATAAATAAATCTATCTATTTATCTTTATTTCTATTGGTCTATATGTCTATCTATCTATCTTTCTATTTGTCTATATGTCTATCTTTCTATCTCTCTATCTAAATACCAGTCTTCTTATCATTCATTCAATCTGTCAATCTATTAATCTATCTAATTGTCTATCTCTCTATGTGTCTAACTGCCTATGTACCTATCTACCTAACTGCCTATCTATCTAAATGCATATCTACCTATATGTCTATATGTCTATCGATCTATCTTTCTATCTATCTATAAATATGTCTATATGTCTATTTATCTATCGATATATCTATATTTCTATATGTATATATGTCTAACAATCTATCTTTTATCTATATGTTTATTTGTTTATATCTCTATCTATTAATCTGTCTAATTATTTATATATATCTATATATCTATCTATCTTTTTTTCTTTTTATATTTCTTTCTATCTTTTTATCAATCTATCTATTTATCTAACTGTCTAGCTATGTGACTATCTATCTATCTATCTGTCTGTCTATCAGTCTCTCCATTTATGTGCCTTTTTGTCTATCTGTCTATCTATCTATGTATCTACCTATCTATTTGAATATTTTCCTATCTGTCTATATATTTATCTAGTTATCTATCTATCTATTATTTATGTCTATCTATCAAGTTGTCTATCTTCTATCCTCTATCTACTATTATCTATCTATCCATTTTACTATCTATCTATTAGTTTATCTTTCTATATATTTATCAGTCAATCAAGTTATTTGTCTATGTGACGATTTGTCTATATGTATAAATTTCTATCTATCTATTTGTCTCTCTTTCTATCTCTTTATCAATTTATCTGTCTATCGATCTATCAAGCTATCTCTATACCTATCTATATGTTTATATGTCTATCTATAAATCTTTCTATATGTCGATCTATCTATAAGTATACATGTGTATATATCTATATGTCTATCTATCTAACTATATATATATATATATATGTTTATCTATCTATCTATCTAACTATCTATCTATATAACTATCTATCTATATATATATATATATATATATATATATATATCTATCTATCTATCTATATATCTATCTATCAGTCAATCTTTCTATATGTTTATCTGTCAATCTATCTATCTGTATATTTGTATATCTATCTTTCTATCTATATATCTATCTATATATATAACCATCCTTCTTTCTTTCTATCTATCTATCTATCTATTTGACTATCTGCCTATTTATCTACATGTCTATCTATCTATCTATATATATATATATATCTGGCTATCTATCTATTTATCTATATGTCTGTCTAAATATCTGTCTATTAATTTATCTATCTATATATCTATCTATCTATCTACCAATCTAACTGTAAATCTGTCTACCAGGTCTATTTGTCTATCTTTATATCTATTTATGTATCTGTCAATCTATATATATGTCTATCTATCTATCTTTCAATCTGTCTATCTATCTATCTGTATTTCTATATAAAAATCTATCTGTCTATATGTCTATCTATCTATTTATCTGTCTATTTGTTTATATGTCTATCTATATATCTATCTATATATTAAATAATATGTCTGTCTATCTATATATCTATCTGTCTATCTATCTATAAATCTATCTATTTATTTGTATAACTATCTATCTGTTTTCATGTCTATTGGTCTATCTATCAATCTTACCATCTATCAATCTATTAATCTATAAATCTATATGCCTATCTATCGATATGCCTATCTTCTTATATGTCTATCTATATATATTTATATTTATCTATCTATTTATTTTTCCATCTGTCTATATGTCTATCTATCTATATGTTTATCTATATATATGTCTATCTGTATATCTATCTATCTATATATTTGTCTTTCCATCTTTTTATCTATCTTTTTATTTATATTTTTATCTATCTGTCTATCTGTCTATCTATCTTTTTGTCTATATATACATCTATGTATTTGTCTATCTATCTATCTGTATATCTATCTATCTGTCTAACTATCAATTTTGTCTATTTGTTTTTCTATCTATCTATCTGTCTATGTATATATCTATCTATCTGCCTATCGTCCTATCTATCTATCTGCCTATCGTCCTATCTATCTAATTGTCGATCTATCAAATAATATATATATATATATATATATATATATATATATTAATCTTTCTATCTTTCTTTCTATTTATCTATGTATCTTTGTGCCTATTAGATATCTGGCTATCTGTCTATCTTTCTATGTATCTATCTATCTATCAGTCTATCAGTCTATTTGCCTATCTATCTATTTGTCTATCTATCTATTTGTATATTTGTATATCTATTTATTTGTATATCTTTCTAACTTTCTATCTGTCTGTCTGTCTATCTATCTATATGTCTATTTATTTATCTATCTACCTATTTATATAACTATCTATCTGTGTGTCGGTCTAGATGCCTATTAGCCTATCTATCTATCTGTCTATCTATTTAATTATATATCTTTTTTCTCTCTTTCTATAAATCTATTTATAAATCTATCTAAATATATATATCTACCTATCTTTTTAAATGTCTATATGTCTATCTATCTACCTATCTATCTATATATCTATCTATCTATCTATCTTTTTATCTTGCTAACTATATATCTATCTATCAATATATCTGTCTAACTATCTATGTATTTGTGTGTGTGTGTGTGTGTGTGTGTGTGTGTATCTATTTATCTATATATCTATCTATCCTTCTACATATCTATCATCCAATCATTCATAAAATAAATAAATAAATAAATCAATCTATCTATCTATTTATCTTCATTTCTATTGATCTATATGTCTATCTATCTATCTTTCTATTTGTCTATATATCTATCTTTCTATCTTTATATCTCTCAATCTGACTACCAGTCTTCCTATCATTCAGTCAATCTGTCAATCTATTAATCTATCTAATTTTCTATTTGTCTATGTGTCTAACTGCCTATGTACCAATCTATATAACTGCCTATCTTCCTATCTACCTATCTACATATCTACCTACTGTCTATATGTCTATCATTCTATCTATCTATCTATAAATATGTTTATATGTCTATTTATCTTTCTATCTATCTATATTTCTATATGTCTATATGTCTAACTATCTATCTTTTATCTACATGTTTATTTGTCTATATATCTATCTATTAATCTGTCTAACTATATATATATATATATATATCTTTATATATATATATATATATCTATCTATCTATCTATCTTTCTTTTTATCTTTCTATCTATCTTTTTATCAATCTATCTATTTATCTAACTATATATCTATGTGGCTATCTATCTATCTATCCGTCTCTCTATCTATGTGCATTTTTGTCTATCTGTCTATCTATCCATGTATCTACCTATCTATTTGAATATATACCTATCTGTCTATCTGTCTATATATTTATCTATCTATCTATTATTTATGTCTATCTATCAAGTTGGCTATCTTCTATCTTCTATCTATTCATTTTTATTTATCTATAAATCTATCTTTCTATATATTTATCTGTCAATCAATATATTTGTCTTTGTGACTATTTGTCTATCTGAATAATTTTTTATCTATCTATTTGTCTCTCTTTCTATCTCTCTATCCATTTTTCTATCTATCGTTATATCTAGCTATCTTTCTACCTATCTATATTTTTATATGTCTATCTATAAATCTTTCTATATATCGATCTATCTATATGTATACATGTGTATGTATCTATATGTCTGTCTATTTATATATCTATTTATATATATGTTTATTATTCTATCTATCTAACTATCTATATATATATCTATTTATCTATCTATCTATATATCTATATATATTTATCTATCTATATATCTATCTATCAATCTATCTATCTTTCTGTATATTTGTATATCTATCGTTCTATCTATATATCTATCTATATATCTATATATCTATCTACCTATCTATCTTTCTATCTATTTATATGTCTGTCTATTTGACAATATGCCTATTTATCTACCTGTCTATTTATCTATCTATACATCTGACTATCTTTCTATTTATTTATCTTTCTTTCTTTCTATTAATTTATCTATCTATATATCTATCTATCTCCCAATCTAACTATAAATCTGTCTATCAGGTCTATTTCTCTCTTTATATCTATCTTCTGTCAATCTGCCAATCAATATATATGTCTATCTGTCTATCTGTCTATCTGTCTTTTTTTTCTAACTATCTATCTGTATATCTATCTATATGTCTAACTAACTATCTATCTATCTATTTGTTTATATATTTATCTATATATCTATCAAAATGTCTATCTGTATATCTATCTATCTATCTAATTGTCTATCTGTCTATCTATAAATCTATCTATCTATCTATTTGTATAACTATCTTTCTGTTTATATGTTTATCGGTATATCTATCAATCTATCTTGCTATCAATCTATTTGTCTGCCTACAAATCAAATAATCTATATATCTATTTGTCTATCTATCTTTCTACATTTCTGTATATCATTTATATGTCTATATATATATCTCTCGATCTATATATCTATTTGTCTATGATTGTATCCATCTATTTGTCAATCAGTATACCTGCCAATTTTTATATCTATCTATCTACCTATCTGTCTATCTATTTGTATTCAGTCTTTCTGGCAATCAATCTTTTTGTCTATATTTCTATTTGTCTATTTGTCTATCTGTCTATCTGTCAATCTACCTATTTGTTTAACTTCATATATGTCTATTTGTCTATCTGTATATCTAACTATCTGTATAAATGTATATCTCTTTATTTTTATATTTAACTAGATTTTTATTTGTCTATCTGTCTATATATCTTTCTATCTTTCTGCTTATCTATCTATCTGTCTATAAATCTATATGTTTATATCTTTATCTATCTATATGTTAATCCATCTATTTGTCGATATGCCCATATGGCTATCTATCTATATGTATATCTGTCTATATGACTATCTGTAAATCTGTAAATCTGTATATCAACCTATCTTTCTATATATCTATTTGTCTATCTGTCAACCTATTTATCTACCTATCTATGTGTCTATCTATATTTCAATCTTTCTACATGTCTATATGTATATCTGTCTATCTATCTATCTGTCTATATATAAATCTGTCAATCTGACACTATGTCTGTCTATCTATCTATCTGTCTATCTGTTTATCTTTAAATCTATCTACTGATCTATCTAGTCTATTTTTTATGTGTCTATTTGTCTACATGTCTTTTGTTTGTCTATCAATCTATCTATCTTCAGTCTATCTGTCAATCTATCTGTCTATCTATTTGTCTATCTATCTATATATTTATATTTGTCTATCTGTCTATTTTTAATCTATCAATATGTCTATCTGTTAATCTATATATCTGTGTATATGTCTATATGTCTATATGTCTATCTGTCTATCTATCTATCTATATGAATATTTTTATATCTGTATATATGAATATCTTTCTATATATTTATCTACTATCTATCTATTTGTCAATCTATCTACTTGTCTTTATATCTATCTATTTGTCTATCTATCTACCTATATTTCGTTATGTCATTCTATCTATCTATATATCTTTCTATCTGTCTATCTTTCTATTTTTCTATCTATCGATTTGTCTATCTATTTTTCTAGTTATCTATCTATCTGCCTATTTTATCTATCTACAAGTCTATATGTCTATCTGTCTATTTATCAATCTATTAATTTGTTTCTCTATCTATGTGTCTTTATGTCTATCTTTGTATCTATATATGACTATATGTATATATCTATCTATCTATCTATCTGACTATCTAACTATCTATCTATATATCTATCTGTCTATCTATCTATATATATATATCTATCTATATATCTATCTATCTAACTGTCTATCTATCTATATATCTATCTATCTACCTATCTATCTATCTATATATCTATCTATCTACATGTCTATCTATCTATCTATCTATTTGTATTTCTATCAATATGTCTATCTATCTATCTGTTGTCTGTCTCTCTATCTATTTGTCTATCTATCTTTCTATCTGTCAATCATTCTATTATTTTATTTATCAATCTATTTATATGTCTATCTATCGATCTATCTATATGTCATTCTATTTATAAATCAATCTAATGATGTGTCTATCTATCGATCTATATATTAGTAAATCTATTGATCTGTCTATCTATCAATCTATTTATTTGCCTATCTATCTATTTGTCTATAAGTCAATACATCTATCTGTCTATCTATCTATCTGTCAATCTATAAAAATATATATCTATCTATTTTTCTATCTATCTATCTGTCTATTGGTCTATCTGTTTATTATTCTATCTATCTATCTATTTATCTTTTTATATGTCTATCTATATATATCGCTTTCTATCTATCAATTTGTCTATCTATCTATCTGTCAATCAAGTCTATTTATCACTTTTTCTATCTTACTATTTGTCTATTTGTCAATAAATCAATCAATCTGTCTATCTATCTATATATCTATCTATCTATTGATCTATCTATCTTTATATCTAACTTTCTATCTATCTATCTATACGTCTATATGCCTATATGTCTATCTATCTATCTGTCTATTTGTCTAACTGTCAATATGTCGAATTTCTCAATTTATCTATCTATCAATTTGTCTTTTGTATATCTATCTATCTGATTAACTATATATTTGTCTATCTCTTTTGAATTATCTATCTATCTATCTATCTATCTATTTATCTATCTATCTGTTTATTTGTCTATTTGTTTAACTATCTTTCTATATATCTCTATATCTACCTATCTGTCTATTTTATATCTATATGTCTATTTGTCCACCTATATCTATCTGTCTATTTGCCTATATGCAAATCTATCTATCTATCTGTCTATCTGTCTATTTGTCTCTATATCTATGTGTCTATTTTCTACATGTCTATCTATCTATCAATCTATGTCTATGTTTATATGTATATCTATCTAACTGTGTATCTATCTATCTATCTATATTTGTATCTCTAATTATATATATATATATATATATATATATATATATATATATATCTATCTATCTTGCTATTTGTCTATATGTCAATTAATCTATCAATCTGTCTATCTTTCTATATGTCCATCTATCTAAATATTATCTATAAATCTATCTATCTATCAATTTGTCTATCTGACTATCTATGTATCTGTATAATTGTCTATCTACCTATCTGTCTATCTGTCTATAAGTCTATATGTCTATATTTTATCTATTAATCTATCTATCTATTTATCTTTTTATCTATCTATCTGTCTGTCTGTCTAAATGTCTATCGATCTTTCTGTCTATATGACTAGCGATGTATCTTTATGTATATCTATCTTTCTATCTATTTGTTAATCTATCTATATATTTTATATCTTTATATTTATATCTTTATATTTATCTATTTGTTTATCTATCTATTTGTCTATCTATCTATCTATCTATTTGTCTGTCTATCTATCAATATGTCTTTTTGTCTATCTATCCATATGTCTATTAGTCTATGTATTTATCTATTTATCTTTCTATCTGTCTGTCTATCTATCTATTTTCTATATATTTATCCATTTATCTTTATACCTATCTATCTGTGTATTTGTATATCTATCTATTTATCTATCCATCTCTCACTCTCTATCTATCTATTAATCTTTCTATCTCTATATCTATCTATCTATCGACTTGACTATCTGACTATCTAAATATTTGTCTATAGTCTATCTATTTATCACTCTATTTGTCTATCTGACTATCTTAGTATTTGTCTTTCTATCTATCTCTTTATCTTTATATGTGTCTATCTTTCTATATGTCTGTCTGACTATGTGACTATTTAACAATTTGAATATCTATCTCACTATCTATCTATCAATATTTCTATCCGTATATCTATCTATCTTTCTATCAATCTATCTATTGATCTATTTGTCTATCTATCTATTTGTCTTTCTATCTATTTGTCTATATGTCTATCTATATATCTATAAATATGTCTAACTATATATCAATCAATCAATCTATCTATCTATATGTCTATCTATCTTTCTATCTTTTTGTCTATCTATCTAACCTATCTATCTATCTCTCTATTTCTCTATCTCTTTATCTATGAATCTACATATCTTCCTATCTGTCTATCTACCTATATATCAATCATTCTATCTATCTATCAATCTATCTATCTTTTTATTTGTCTATTTATCTATTTGTAAATCTATGAATTTATCTATATGTATATCATTCTATCTATGTATATGTCTATATGTCTAAATGTCTATAAATATAACTTTTTATCTATCTATCCATCTATCTATATGTGTATATATCTATCTGTCTATATATCTATCTATATATATATATATATATATATATATATCTATCTATTTGTCTATCTATCTATATGTCTATCTATCTATCTATATATCTATCTTTCTATCTATCTATCTGTCTATCTGTCTATATGTCTATCGATCTACCTACCAATCTATCTATCTATCTATCTCTATATGTGTCTATCTTTCTATTTCTCTATCTGTCTATCTCACAATCTCTCATACTTTTATCTATCAATATATCTATCTGACTATTTGATTATGTGACTATCTTTCTATCAGTCTATCTATATATCTTTCTTTCTCTCAATTTTTCTATGTGTCTATCTTTTTATTTATCTATCTCTCTATATGTCTATCTATTTATCTATCCATCTTTCTATTTATATGTCTATCAGTATATGTGTCAATATGACTAACTATCTATCTATTAATCTTTCTATATCTATATCATTGTATCATTCTATATGTCTATTTGTCTATATGACAATATATCTATCTATATATCTTTCTATCTCTCTGTATAATTGTCTATCTATCAAATTATCTTATTGCTTATTTATTTATCTATTTATCTGTCACTATGTTTATCTATCTATCTACCTATATTCCAATTTGCCTATTTGTCTTCTGCTAATCTACTTATCTTCCTATAGGCCTATATACCTAATCTTTCTATCTATCAGCCTATTTGTCTATATATCAATCTATCTATTTGTCTATTTGTCTATCTATAAATATCTATTTGTCTATATGTATAAACCTATCTATCTATCTATATATTAGTTTATCTATCGAGCTGTCTATATTTTTATCTATCTATTTGCCTATCTATCTATGTTATATATCTGTCTATCTAATAAATCTATCTATATGTGTATATTTCTTATTGTATAACGATCTATCTAGTTATCTATCTATGGTGTTTATCTTGTCTAGTCTATCTATCTATCTCTCTATCTATTTATCTTTCTTTATTTCATCTTTATCTATATATCTATATGTCTGTCTATCCATATGTTATTTGTATATCTGTCTATTTGTCTTCTGTCTATCTCTCTATCTATCTATCTCTCTATCTCTTTATGTGTCTATCTCTTCATATCTGGATATCTTTCTAATCTATCTTTTTGTTTGTCTATATGTCTATCTATTTATTTTATTATCTATTTATTTGTCTAATTATCTATCTGTCAATTTATCAATACACATGTCTATCTATTTTCTATCTATTTGTTTTCTGTCTATCTGTCTATTTATTTTTTTTTCTATCTATTATCTATCTTTCTGTCTATGGTCTATACGATCTATTTGTCTATCTATCTATCAAACTTTTTTGTCTATCTATCTGTCTATATGTTTATCTTCCTATTTGCTTAACAACCTATTTTTCTATCTATGTATTAGTTTATCTATCTATATGTCTACCTATATATCTATATATCTGCCTATGTGTATATCTGTATATCTATCTATCTATCCTGTCTATCTGTCTATC